>CM073777.1:100537385-100554584 GCA_037158775.1 Hetaerina titia | reverse complement strand
GATGACTCAATAAACAATCTACATTCTACAGCCCCCCAGACTCACCCACCCAACAGTTAACATTAGGATATGATTTTCAGAGCAGCGGAGGGAATACTATATAGTTACGATGCCAATTTATGACCTTCATTGTTTTCATAGTCAGAGATTCCCTTCATCATCATTTGCATTTACATGACCTTCAAGAAACAATGTCATGATATAAGGGAGTAAATTTCTAGAACACAGTGAATTGATTGGATAGTTGATGCTTCTAGAAAATTTAAGATGATGACAGTGATTTGATGAAAACTGGAAACTACAGAGACACCAATAGGCTCATGAACATTAGGAAAATGACAATCTGAATCATAACTAAAACCACTTCCAAGGCATTTTCAAAATATCATTTAAATTGGTAGTGCCCTAGTATTCAATTAATAATTCTTTCAAGAGATATGGCTGATGAATACCTGGCTCCACTGACTACAATGATCACGGAGGAGGCAGGCTACCTCCTGCACTCAACTGTACCAAGAAAAAGACCTCCACATATGCAAATGAAAAATGAAAAGGTGCTTCTGAACTTTCAAAGCCACAGAAACGCTTATTGTGACAGCTTGAAATTTTATCCAATAAAACACACCCAGGATGTATTCAGCCACCGTCATTAGCTGCAATACAAAAGCCCTAAAACCCCTTTCAAACCACAATCAAGCTTTCACAAAATGATCTCACACCTTTGCGCCAACCTCAAGTACTCCATCAAAGGAATGTTTATGGAATGGAACTTTGCTAGCTAGACACATCTATGAGGATCGTCCAGGGTGCCAAACATTGAATCCAAAATATAACAATTAACTCTCTCAGACCACCAAATTTTAAAATTGCTGAGATATTTGGTAAAGGAAAAAAAATAAGATGACTCCATGAATGAATGATTAACTTTGTACACATATAAAATACACCTTGAAATTAATAGATTATAAAAGCCTATGGTGGCTTCATAAAGATTTTAAAAATTCTTAATGGCAATTAAATGAAACAACACAATCGAGTATTTTGTATTTGTGCAAAAGCAAAGCTTTCAATAGTTAATAAATACTTTTGTGAAGAAATTTCAAGCAAATATTCACAAATTGAAAAATGATGCAACAATCAGTTATATCAAGTAATTTTTTATAATTAAAATTTGTATCTCGACTATCATATTCCTTGAGTCCATTAACATGGATGAAGAATCAAAACTTACATGCAAAGGTACCTAACAATGCAAAAATTAACTTGTGAAGAATAGTAAAACTTTTAGGAAGTATTTAATTTGATGAAATCAACAGAACAGTCCACAAGTCATTTCATTTATATTCACAGGTAATTTCCATTCCGTAAAGTGGTACGTACACTTAAAAATTTCATATGAAAAAGTGCATGGTCCAAAAGAGTATATCCAACAGTGAAATACTCAATAAAAATTAGATTCAAAACATAAATAAGCTGAAATGATTCTTTAGTGCTGAAAAATAAGGTATGTATAACTTAAAAATAAAAGTTTTCAATTGATGCTACTGAAATCTACATAACTAAAAGCTAAACTATTGCAACATTCAAAAAAACATGACACACAAGGACAAGCAAACTGATTGGATATAAACCTTCTTTCCAACTGGAGGAGGGTCCCTCACCTGGCGTCTGATCTGAAATCTGATTGGTTAGTTTGGCACGCATCAACTTGGCCAGATTTAATAAATTGCGCTTTATCCAGTTAATGAAGCGGCCAATTCTATCAAAAGCTTCTGCAATCTTGTTGGTATCATTGTCTGCAGCTGGTGCTGACAGATTTGAGGAACCAAAATTGCTCAAGAGCAAGGCTAAGAAGAGATTCAGCACCTGAAAGTATTGGAGACATTTATTTGATCTACTAAAATATATAAATCATACTGCATTAAGAATTGGGTTACAATCAATGTGATTGCACTCATTCATATGCAAGACCACATGACCAGAATATTCTATATTGATTCAGAATTCCCCTCAATTTTATTGAATTACAGATTCATTCAATAAAAAGTAAAATAATTAAACTTTCTTGTCCTTCTCTCCATTCATGAATCTTAACTAATAAAGTGATGCCACACTAAGTGACAAACACAGAAAAACACTGACATTATTATAGATCAAAATCTTTATGACTTGTCAGTCATTACAATAAGATCACATAGACAAGTTGTTGACGGTCAATGATAACCAAAGAATTCTATTGTTGGGCATTGAAAATCCAATTTACACATTATTCTTCTCATTAGGCTGACACTAGAGGTCCATTTAACAATTGTTTCAATAGTGATTTTAATCAATTATTTAGATAAATTTTAGTACTCAGGAATAATCATTTTGTCATAGAGGTAAATACATAACAGTGAGTAGAGAATGGCACACTTGAAATAATATTTGGTTCACTGTACCTGCAAGACATTCTACATGCAGTGGAGTACAATGATCCATTTTTGAGAAAATATTAACCATAATAATAGTTCAATCTTTTAATTACATTAGAAGGAGTAATAAAATTTCATTTTTAATAGTATTTTCCAAGCAATGTGGTCTTGAATTTTATGAAGTTGACAATCTGTGGTCAAGATAAACCCAAATTGTTATGCTTCCTAGAAATGATTATAACTGGGAAACATTTCACTGGTAGAACTATTAATTGTACAAAGGTAAACTGATAAAATGGGAAAGATCAACTTCCCCATTAAAGTATTGAAATAATACAGGCATCGTGATTTTCATTAATAGATAGCAATTAAATATTAGCATGAGATCTTAGTCTGAGCAGTAACATTTGAGCTAACTACTCTCTTGGGTTATTAACATTTTTTAAACATTCATTAACACTTAAAATATACCTCGTTGGCTCAAGTATAAAGCGTGAGAGTTTTCAAATATGGCATCAATACAGAATCGATATGATGGCAGAGATTCATCAAAGTTGACACCTGAATAGAGAGCCATTCAGCCAACTCTGTAGTGAGGCAACTAGAAACTAGTCTAACTCTTCTGCCATGAACAGAGAATGATTTGGATACATTTAATTCATGCCACCAGATGATGAGCAATGGTTATGTACCTCCTATTTTATTTATGAATTCAACTAATTTGTTCCACAAAAAAATTAACATATTCCAAACAACAGGCATCAAGAAAATCACTACTGTGCCACAAAAAAGTATAAATAAATGATACACTATTTATCAGAATGTAATTTTGGACACTACAACAATATTGCATCATTAACACTCTCATCAAATTAATCATAAACATAGGAACACCATACACCAAAGAAACCCATTATACTCACAACTAAGTTGCCTATAACAACAGTGGCCAAGAAAAATGGGATGCATGACCAATCCCCAACAAGCATACAATCCCACATGGACTCGATCCATTCACCACAAAGCACACGGAACACAATCATGAAGGAATGCATGAAATCAGTAAAATTCCAACGTGGCAAATCCCCATCGGGGAATCTGTCAACATTGTCTGAAATGGAAGAAAAGTTATGCATTGGCAAGTAAGGTATAACAAAGGGCAAAATGCAAGACCCTGAGAGAGAATTCAGGAGTGTACTGAAAAAAAGGGTCTTCTCCTCACCTGTATAATTCTTTCCAAACAACTGCATTCCCATCACAGCAAAGATGAATATGATAATACAAAGTACAAAGGTTAAATTACCTAAAGCACCTACAGTTCTGCCCATGATGGAAATTAAAAGATTGAGGGTAGGCCACGATTTGGCTAGTTTAAAAACTCGAAGCTGAGGAGAAAATGAAAATATTCTTATAGAATTATTCACTCAATATATGCATTTACTCACCCTGGACAGAGACTAAAATACATACCAATCTAAATGATCTCAACACTGAAAGACCTTGGACACCTTCCAACCCCAATTCCAACAATGATAGAGCAACAATTATAAAATCAAATATATTCCATCCTTCTTGGAAATAGTACTTTGGACTCATTGCTATCAGCTTCATTGTTGCTTCAATAGCAAATGTGGCTGTGAAGAACTGAAATTGTAATTTAAAAAAATTGAATGGCAATTTTGAATTGTAATTAGGTATATTGATAGAGAATAGTAAGAACTGAAGTATTACAATAACAATTTTACTTAAAATGACTAAATATAATACACCCATCTTAAATAGTTACGTACTTGGCTGCTACTAAAAGACATTCGAAACACTGAACTTTCTCATTGTAGAAGTATTTATGAAAATAACAATGTAGCAAGGATGAAGGATACTGATAACTGATCAGATTACTGTGTGACAATTATGTGTAAATATTGCTTATATTTTTCAATAAAAAATAGTGTAACAAATAGTAATTTTATTACAATAATATGTTGAAATCTGGCTCAGTGGGCATAATTTCAATTCATGCTTCTCTGTTTTTAAAAGAGAAAGATGATTCAAAAACTTGCACACATTTGTAGTGGAGAGTTTGTGATGAAAGACCATTTCTTGTTGATAAACGCCCATGCATAAATTTCGATAATTATTTTTTAGCCTGCATTCAGTAATGTTATAAGAAATGATGTGGTTAAGTATACCTCTGCTGAGCTAAGGCATAATAGCAACAGCTGTAAAGCTAAGATCTAAGACAAGCCCTTTTGCCTTGAAGGAGTAACATCATAAAATGAAAAAGCATAAAAAATGTTAATTCTTAACCTTTAATATAATTAGCTATGGGGGTGGGAAAAATATATTTATTAGTGTGAATATTCATTTTTCAAATATATATGGCAAGAGGTGGCAATTGCAATGCTTTAGGAAGATTAAGATATCTTCCTAACAAGTTCCTCTTCAAGAAACTACACAATCAAAATCAGTTATGAGAGAAGAGAGAGGAAAGATGGCATTCTGAAAAATATAATCTGATACATTGGAAGAAATCCCAATAAATGAAGTGGCTGGTAAGAGAGTCACGCAATACCTGCTTTTCTGACAACTATTGAGGTTTATAGTCATTTATGTGACGAATTCTTAACTACCTCTGTTATGGGGAACCAAACTTTGCTCTCTACCTCCATTCAATCTCCTCTTGTTGCCCTCTAACCAAGAGGTCTTCATCATGTATTTCCATGCCTGCATTTCAGTTGAGGAGAAGAAGGCAAAAGGCAAAACTAGCTCCTCTCTTGACTCATTTAAAATATTTTGTGAGGGCTAAGGTGGCTGAGAGAAAGGCAAATGAATGAAAAAAGAGTACATGGAGAATTTTTATCATTCACACCCATATGAGTAAAGTTAAAGCTCTAAGGATATGACCTTGCTGTGGTCACACATCTCAGGGGTACACTTTGCAACAGGCTTGTCTGCCGCACTTAGTGATGAGCCAGCTATTATGACCTATTTTTCACAAAAACTTGATTTTCATACTGAGATAACATTTTTGTGTGATTGCAAGATCCAATGTTTCCTCAGAGAGAGTTTTGAATACTATTGAGGAGCCACATTCCATGGAAAAAATTCACATAAACATATGTTGTTAACAAACTTCAAAATCTACTTTCATGATATAACCAATTTGTCTAAGATTTGTTTTCAGAACTCTGCACATGCATTCCTTTATGGTCATTTCTTATGCATTTGTTATATTGCTAGAAAAACATACTCCGGTGCAATTGAAATTTTTTGTTAATTTTTTCAAGTTCTACAGAAGAAGGAAGTGTTTGCAAATTAAACATGGCAAAAATTCCCAAATTGTCCTCAGCAATCCAAGAACATAGGAATGTTGTCCATGGCTTTACCTAATAATCCAGAATTTTTCAGCCATCCTTAACCAACCTTTTCTGAAATGAGACCTTTAATGCCACCATGATTGGGAAATTTCATGTCATCAACACTTGCATGGAATAGTATGCACTTACATGACTATGAACACTGTTTATTAGTGATAACATTAAAAGCAGTATCTTGAAAATAAGGACCATGCAGAAATTGAGATAACCATGGCAGCGACAATTTGATTTTTCCACTGAATTGCTGAAGGGAGACAACTTAGGGCTTCTCAAAATTTGAAATTAATAGTTGCAATGCAATGTCCTTATACACTAAAATGCGGAAATTTCAAAGTGTAAAAATCTTAATGCATAAAAAATTATAGGTATACTAGCAGATGACTTTTTTAAAGTATCTGATGCAGCATCTATGACAGTTCTTTGTATACTCTGAAAATCCTTTGATTTCCTTAAAATAAAATTACATCAAAACCAAATGCAGGGAGATTGGTGTATTCTTTTCAATAAGGAAACCAGTATATTTCGAAAGTGGGTGGTTTTTGTGACATCCACCTCAATGTGAGGACCCTACTTACCTTGGTTAATTTTGCTATGAACCTTAAATGTCTCAATTTTGTACATTATGCATACTTCTAAGTTTTGGTAAAAAACAAAACAGCATCTATGAATATCAAGACAGAGTTTTTCCATTTCAAAGCCATTGCCACTGAGCATTGACTATCCACAGTATCACAGGAAAAGATAACAGCAGAAAATTAAAAATAAAAAATAACCCACAGATATTGAATTTCCAGGTCCTTATGGTCCTATTTTCAATGGAACACCAAACTAAGAAGTTATATAACATTTAATTTTCTTAATTTCCCTTGAAAATTCACTTTACAAAACTTCTTCAACCCTGAAAAAATGTTTCATTCATAATTTTTTTCTACTTATGGCAGTTCATTTCCCTATCTTTTCAAGCACGTCCGATGATAAATGCCAAAATTATTAAGTGTAATGTGTTTGAAGCTGACCATGTAAAATTATAGGCTGATTTGGTTTTTGATTGATAGGGTAAGGATATTAACATCAGCCATTTCCTCCAAGCTTTTAGTTTTTAAACAAATTCAGCCTGGCTCCCCCTCCTCACTTAAAAGGCTGAAAAATCATTATCATTCACCTCCACTATACCCAAATGCATACATATATGGTGCAGCTGACCCCTGTTTGATCTTCACTGGTAAACTTAAGTGAATGGATGAACATTCAAAGTCTTTCCAAACTATTCTCATGGACAATTTAGTCATTTAGTCACTCAAATTCACCCACAAGTTAGGTTTATGGCAAACGGCAATGAGGGCAATGATCAATGATGTGACATGTATGACAAACCATGTTAATCCCCACCAAAATGAATCAGCCAGTCACTCACTTGGATTGTACTTAGACGAAAACTTAAGAGATTAGCGGTTGTGTAAGTCTGCAAACTACATGAATAATCAGGAAACTTTCCCAGTTGATTAATTGCTACTCCATTGTAGGAAATATTTTACAAGTTGCTGCTTACAGTGAAGGAAGGAGGGATGTCCTCACTGAGACCAAGGGATTGGATCAATCGGATTCATGAATGTCTCTTCAATTACCAGCAAAGATGGCACAAATTCATAGAAACTGAGGAGATACTGCACAGTAACTTTTAATGGAGTCATCCGCTAATGTACATCAGAATGGCATAACTTTAAGAATGTGAAAATCATTCACAATGAATAGGATCCCAGTCAAGGCAAATGATTTTTACACTTTGAAAATTGTTGAAAGGTGGTACACATTTAGGGTTCAGATTAAAAAAAAATTAAAAGTAATTTGTGGGATCCACTCTGTAATCAGAGTGCCTCACCATGCAATTCCATTGAGTTGGTAGTGAGCTAAAAGAGTAGCCACGTATTTCATAATATCTATGCATGGTTAACAAATAAATATCTGATGAATGCAAAATTTAAGCAGTAATTAATAAATCATCAAATGCCAGTTTACCCTGAAAGTATTAGGTAATAATTGTTTGAATATGAGGTGAAAATAAGTTGAAACTCTGTAAAAGTATGAATAAAAATATTAAAAATTATTATGTGCATATTTTTGAGATGACAAAATTAAGTGACAAAATGAACTGCCAATGGTTGACCTGTTTATGCCTAAATATAAATTTTTGACAAATAAAAATGTCCTCTTAGGAAATTTCATCAAATTTCTTCCACTGATGATTTTTGATACAGGGTGTTGGCACAAGGGCTTGTAATTGTGACTATCATAGCTTTAAAGCTAGGATAATTAGCATATTCTTTTTACAAGAAAAGGTTAAAATATCAATAACATTTACTTCTACATCATTACATCATTTACTTGAAAGAGTCAAGAATATAAATGCACCTGAAGATGTGAAATAAATGTCTGATGAAAAATTGAATGCAATGCAAAATTAATATTTTTTGATAGAGTGATACATATGCAAGATGGTTATAGTTTTTATTGTGAATACTGCTCTGAAACTACTGGTGGTGGTTGAAAATGATGCCTTAGCCAATTAAGATATGTGTGCACCTTTTCAACATTATATTCATATTAATTCTTATCGTGAAGACTTTTCTTAATCAGCCCATTTAAAGGAATAAATAAATAAACAATATAAAACATGTAAATGAATTTATATATGTAAGAATGGAGGAAACTAATATTTACTGAAATAAATGCAGAATAATTTTTACTTACATAATTTCCACTTTTCAGGGCTTTTTCCATGTCCTTATTCATGTCATGATGATCCAAAGCCATAAACAGTGTATTGACTACTATACATAATGTAATAAACAATTCAACAAATGGGTCAAAAACAATCAATGCTACAATCTCCTGGAACTTGAGCCAAGGCCAGCAGCAGTCCCACACACAAAACACGTCAATGCCTTTGATGCAAAGTGCCAGCAGTTTTTCTTTTAATTTTGGACCTTCATCATCCTCATCTGTAGGAAAATAATAAATAGAAACTGTAGGAGGTATTAGTAATGGTCCTTCAAACCGTTTGGGAGATTTTTAAAAAAGTACCTACAACAGTTGGCTGATTGACACTTGGTGCCACTCACCCATTGCAACCTTCTCCTCTCTGGATAAGTAAGCCAGTGTCATATTATGCATAGAACTTATAAAATAAATGAATTAGCAAACTTTAAGCAAAAGGGTGAAGAGAGCAGAAGGGTAGCGATGAGAGGGACAAAAATTTCTGAAATGCTTCTTTAATGAATTCTGCAACAGAAATAAAAGTGTGTACTTGCAAACAAATGTGCTACTTATATTTATATGATATTAGCCGAAAACTGCAAGAAAATTTGCTGAAAAGGCCATTGGCATAGGAAAACTTTTTCAAATACCAATGAATGTAAATATTATGTAAGCAGTGCAAATTTTAGGCATGGCTCAAAAACACTGATCAAATCGGAATCATGGAACAAACATTCTTAGGCCAAAACATTATAAAAATTGTGCATGAGATCTAGCATGATTTTTAGATATTATTGATGATATTTTTTCACTGACTAGCATTTTTTGGAAGGATTGGAGTTATTAAGTACTTATTAGTGCAAAAATATGAACTCTGCACCACTAAGTGGACCAATCAATACCTAATCCATGTCATAGGAGATAATTAAAACATGATACCTATTCCTAATATTGGCCCAAATTAACTGAATAATTTGTATTTTGAACTACATCTTTAATACCCATTCCTATTAAAAAAACATAACAGAAATTTCAGCTAGTGTAACCAGCCATACTGCCTATGCAACTATGTCTAGCTTAGCTTATAATCTGCAACATAAAGGGAAATTTATAAAGGAGAAAGCATAATTAGTAGGTTTCTGCTCAGCCAGGGATCTGAAAAAAGAAGCACCTTCCAGGACAACTAGCTGAAACAATTTCCCTTTTGTGCAGAAGAAGCATTTGTGGCCAAGTGTCCAGAGAAGCCTACTTCTCCAGTTTAAATTGCAATGCCTGGGATGGAACACCATAGTGCACAGACTGAATCAAGTATTCCAAGAAAGTCTCCACAGAAATCCATTTCATTCACACTTAGAGAAGTTGACCCATGATCACTACAAAAGAATAAACATATAGTTTTTACCTTAAAATATGATAAGATATTAATAATTACAGAACAACTGTGATAACTCCACATGCAAATTGTAGTAGGAATTTCTCTTGATTTATAACAAAACAAGTGGAAATAATAATGTGTATTAGTTTGTCTCATCTGCAATGCAGTTTATTATGCATCTTTCCTCCTTGAAATCAGTATGATTTTCTGTGCAAATGGCTAAAGTGAAATTGCCGATTATGGTCCAGTTCAGTTATGACACAGAAATATCAGGTTTGCAAAGGAAATCAAGGAGATTATTTTAGATAAAGTACATTACCTAACAATGAAAGCTGTACAAATATTTCATATTATTGCCCTAGCCATTATTATGTGAATTTTATTAAACAGCTGACACATTTAAAAAACAATTGGAACTTTTTTTGAGTCAGTTAAAGCTATGTAAAAGCATTAGTAGGGTCATGTGGAGTTATACAATGAAAAATTGCTTCAAGAAATTCAAATAATTACAGCCATTTTCCTCCTTTACCAAGGATTCATCGGGGACCTGAAAAGCCAATGCTGTAAATAAATCTAAAGGTAAAGGTACGCTCTCTGAGAGCATTACACAAACACATAAGGCAAATTCAGCTATGCTAACTCTAGTGAACCTTGAGATCAAAATTCCATACTGTCACAATTTTAAGGACTAACTTTTCAAGCATCCCCAAGTTAAAGCCTAGTCACTTCTATTTCATTCTAGTGATGCATACATGTATGCACTTAGAACTAGAACTATAAGGGAGATGCTGAGGGATGAAAACGTGTAAAAGAGGTATAAATGTGAAAATTCTGCAGTTTAACTTGTATGTGAAGAATAATTCTGAAATGGAACTGTTGAAGAGAGTACCTACTCTGCTGCAAGCAGAGTTATAAATAAAATTCTACAGTAGTTCAAAATATGATCTGCCATATATTATTTCAATAAATCTTAATTTAACAATAAATAATTTTGCACGATTCAGGGACTATTATGGACGCTAATGTCAACTCAACTCAAAGTTATGTTCCTTCCTCCTCTTGAGAAAGGTGGTCAGACCACCAAAAATTCAAGACCCAGTGAGTTTCTTTTTAATGTGTTTCTGTCTACTAGTGTTAATTACATTTACATTATATGTGTGTGTGTGTATATATATATATATATATATATATATATATATATATATATATATATATATATATATATATATATATATATAAGGTCGCAGTGGTCCAGGGGGTAGAGCGTTGGACTACTGACCGGAGGGTCCCGGGTTCGATTCCCGGGCAAGGCACTCTGGGCACCTGCAGCTCCACCCAAGCTAGTTGATTTTTCGGGTACCAGATCTTCCTGGGAAACCATAACCGGCACAGGGAAAAAAACTGGCCCCCCTACCCTGATGTGTGAATATTCACACGCCGTCGGGCTTGGTACATGGGTGAGCTCTACCAACACCTACTAAACCGACCTTCGGGTTGATTACTGTGTTTATGGTTTATATATATATATATATATATATATATATATATATATATATATATATATATATATATATACATACATATATATATATATATATATATATATATATATATATATACATATATACATATATACATATATATATATATATATACATATATACATATATACATATATATATATATATATACATATATACATACATATATATATATATATTTGTAAGGGTATTTTTTGTCCTATGTATTCTGAACAGCAATTCAGTTGCAACATGTGTAATGTATTGTGAAAATATGCAATCAATATAAATCACAAACTATATGAATTTTTCATTCTTTTTGCATTTTCCACTATATTAAACAATAACTCCTAATATTTTCTGGACATAAAGTTATGAACGTAAACAAAAGTACTGAATAATCATTTTTCAACAGGAAATGGCTTCACATAGCATCTGCCCCAGTTTGACTGAGGGAAAGTATAGGTTTCCATTGATCCACCTGAAAGCTCCATCCTTGCATGTAAACTTAGGGATGACATACTTTTCAGGATACAATGACTGTTCTATTTCTCTGAGGATTGCAAGTGACTTATGTTAATAATATTTGGCTATTTTTAATGATCCTGAGCTTGAAAAACAAACAGAAGGAAGGGATGGCATTAAAGATGAGCAAGTTTGGCAGTTGTTACAAGTAATTACAGATCTTGAAATTTTGTTTTTTGGCCAATATGGGGTGCACTTTCATGGAGCAAAAAGTTAAGTAATAGGATGACATGTGACCACACACAAGTAAGTTACAATGGTGTAACTATGAGCATGTGGTTTCATACTATGAATCGTACAGATTGTGACATCTAGTTTTTATTGATGATCAATCACCTTAAATGGAAAAAATAACTTTTTCACATTTCATTTAGTCAAATCTTAATTAATATCATTTAAACTTCACCTATTTAACCCTGATTAGTATTCAATTGGTGTAAATACCATATATTATTCATTTCATTGAGATAATTTTGAATCAGTTCAATTCATATTTGGCACATACTTATATTATTGTACTTTTGGATAATCATGGAGCTACTAAGGGAACATTTTTATTAAATCCTTGTATGGATGCATATGTAATTGGAAAATCAGAAGCAGATCATAATAAACATGTATGTAATTATTTTTATTATCATTTTTCAAACTCTGTTCTGGGGCCATTGTGCCATTACTTCCCCAGAATAAAAATTAATGGATTTCACTGCATATTATTTCTTCTAATATATTATTTAATTTCTTAATTATTTGTAAACAGATGGACATGTGATATTTAACCCAAGTGAACAAACTTTAGGCACATCAAACTATACTGTCAGGATGACCAGTGGAGTGAGATGATGGACAAAATGAACATGAATAGTCTACTGTAGAATTCATGGCCAGAATGGCAGTGAGGGGAAGTAATCAATGTGCAAATTAAACATCACAAACAATAGTGACCAGGCAAGGTAACAAGCCAACAATGGTAACAAGGCACTTAATTGGATAAGTTTATGATTTAAATTGAAATTATTCAAAACTTTTATTTTATTTTAAATATTTGAAACTTTATTGTTCCACAGACAGTCTCATATTAAGATTTGAATACTGAAATTTGGGTCCAATGAAGTCAGTAAATCCATATTTAATATTAAATAAAAATAAGGATGATTGAAGTTTTTATTGTGAAAAGGATTTCTCTTTTGCAATTCAGACTACATCCATTTTGGATTTGACCCATCCTTAGTATCTATGCAAGAAAATTGAAACAAAAGTTGGATGCAATAGTCTGTCCTATCCTAGTTTGACTCCTTTGTTTCATTCATGAAGGATTCTCGGGCCTTCCACCGGGTCAGGGGTTCCATGTTGGCCGACGTTTCGATGCCCGACTCGTGCACCGTCTTTTCCGACGATGCACGAGTCGGGCATCTAAACGTCGGCCAACATGGAACCCCTGACCTGGTGGAAGACACAAGAATCCTTCATGAAGTAAATAGCTGGGAAAGTACCAGATCTTCCTTTGTTTCATATGACAAGAGAGATTTAATTTTGAGATGTAATTCAACATACTTGTGTGTAAATGACAAATCTCTGGACAACTAAATACATTATTAGTATAACATACATTTCCACAATGAGTTATAATTTCGGAAGAAAATACTAAATATTTTTGTTAATATCAATTATGCATTAACGAAAAAATAGGAAAGCATGTTAAAATGCATCCAATTTATGTTAAGTGCAGATGGGATACTAAAAACACTATTTGATCAATGTAATTGGAATATTGTATTGTGAAATGTCAGTATTGAATAAAATTGGATAACACTACGATAGGGAAAGTACTAACTTAAAATTAGTGTAGGGAAAACTAGCAAAGGGTTGAAAATCCAGCATCATATGACTACTGGTGCAGTTCATGAATTGCTCAAGAAAAGACTTTAGAAAACCAAGAAATGACCAAAGATAATGAATGAATTGCATTATTAAGAGCATTAAAACTTTTGATTTTCATTTATTATGTCCATCCCACTCACTGCAAAAAGGTACAGTAAAAGTAAAATAATAATGATATATTTCTTTTTGTGAGTTGTTTTGTGTGAGTTGTCCAGTCTTAAGTTTTACTGAATTAAGCTTACATACAGGCCTAGAAATTTGGTTTTGAAATTGCAAACTATAATCCTTGCTGTCAATTCCATTAGAAAGCTGGATAATGTGGGACGTCTTTATGAATGAAACTGCAGGTGGTAGTCTTACTAGTGTTTAACGCCAAAGAATGAGCATTGCACCAATGTTCCATTTTTGAAACTCAATCATTCATATGCATACAAGGACAACAATACACACTTGTAATTAGATCAATTAGATTGCCAGCCTTCAAAAGACATGAGATATCATCAGCATATGGTTACCAGATGAATATTGAGGAAAGTCATGTATTTGTATGAACAAGGTGGTTATAGAATTTCTCCTCGGAGTACAACACATTCTACTATACATGGTGCAAATCAAATATTGACTACAAAAATTTTAGGCGAGACAGAAAAGGGACTTCCCAAAATGATGCATTAATAATACTAGGGATGGGTGAGGTACTAAGATGAACAGATGCTTTTATAACTCTCACAAGGGTATCCCATAGAATTCAGGGAATCCACAATTGTTTAGACTTTGCTATTGTGAAAAGAAGATAAAAATAATGACCCTGGTGGTGGCTGGGGTAATAGGAGTACGTGATACACTAGGATGAACAGATAATTAACAGGGGAGTTCACAGAAAATGTTTACAACTTCATTTGGATCAGATGTAGTTGAATTAAAATAGGAGATCTCTGCTGGTTGGTCAGATGTCATAGCCTATTTGGTATTCTGCTTAATTATGGACCATGTAGATTTCACTACATCATGGGATATATATTTGTTTGACCATCCCTAATGGATTTTCTAAACTCATATGAACATTTGACTTAAACCTTTTTTAAGCCCAATGGGGAAACAGCCTTGACGTAACCTGTATATGTGCTCGAGAATGAATTAGCTTCATCTTACAATGTGGTGAATGTGACCAAGATGGTTGTGTTTTGAATGTTTACTTAATCTTTACCAAACCAATATTGTGTAAGATGGATAGCTGAGTGATCAGAGTCAGCACAAATTGTGGTGCAATTTTGATCGCCCAAGATGGGCAGATGAGGATTTATTGAATCACTAAAGGAATATTTTTGTTTGGAGCATGAATGTTGCTTAGAACACAAAGGCCAAATGAGCTGAGTGGGTTTATGCAGTCAATCACTAAGGAGTGTTGAACATTTGACCAATGTTAAAATGTACAAAAATGAACACAATAACTCGCACTCCACCTCAACAAAACATTAAAGTACCATGTAGGCTCATCATAAAAGCAGATACATTGATGATTGAGAAATACAGCAGATAATAACAGCTTAAGTGTCGAGTTTAAGGGCCCCCATACTGTGCTCAAAAACCTTATCAAAGCAGGTGTTGCAGTTTAAAGGAATAACATTCAAAATCTGACCAGGAGGAGATAGCTACCCCAAAAATTTAGTAAGGGAACAATAGAAGGATGAAGTTAGCTATGATTAGCTGGATGATTAACAATTCTTTCAAATTTGCTCTAATTTCTTAATTTGTCTCAAGTTTAGCATACACTAATTATATTGTTGATTAAAAACGTTCCAGGTAAACTCACAAAATTCCATGCCTTTCCAGATGTTTCAAGTCAGTGGACACCATAAATGGGGACTAATTTCTCCAGAAAAATTCTCTATAATGAAATGCATCTGTCCAAAAAGAGTTGGATGCTAAGTACGTAAGATATGAACCATTACCTCTAAAGAATGTATTTGAAGTTACACGGATTAATAAATAATTTGAAGCAATATAAATGGTCACACCATTTATTTGCAATGTCAAAAATAGCTGGAATGACTCCACTGAAAAAAATCTATATGAATTAATGATCAGATTGCAACAATTCTTATAATACAAATATCAAATTAATACTTCAACCCCAAATCTTTTTGGTGAATAATTTGCTGGTTAACTTGGGTGTGATCTATGAAATCACCATGAGGTACCCACAACCAAACAAAATATGAATAGAATTTTCCAAATGGACTCAGGAAAAAATTACCTATGTGATTTTTTTAATGCCAATTGAAAAGCACAAATAGCAGGGATATGAATGTACAAGCAACTGACTGAATTAATTATTATTAATTACTTCAATCCCTGCCTACTTTCAAAGAGTGACCAGGATCTATCTGCACATAATGTGAGTAATCATTTGATTATGCCAAATATGAAGAGTTTTGCATTGAAAGTAAAGCATTATAGCAAACAAATATGTGTGTAATAATTACCTCCAGTCATTTATAGAAGTTTAATTGTGACTTGATAAAAGCATTCTCTTATGTAGCATTTGAAACACAATATGAAGTGTTTTAAGGTGAAAAAATTTGTAAAATTCAAGAATAGCTGCATTTAATATACATTGGAATCACAGTGTTGATTAAGGAACCCTCAGAGATATTTTGTTTGCAAAAGATTCATAGGTAAACTAACTTAAGTAGAATACAGAGTAAGAAGAAACATTACACAAGTGGCTGCACCTCTGCACCCTAAAATTCAAAGATTAATAATACCAAGTCCACCATATGCTGTCAAATATAAAGATAAATACAACATGAAAAGTTAAAATGAAGTAATAACTCATAGTTATATCCTATAAAATGCATTTAAAATAAAGGACACTTGACCAAAGTATGCTTTTTTATGTGATAATGCATTTGTTATCATAAGCTATTCTAGGAACTATGCCACAAATTATGTTTAAAGCAATGTGAACATCAAAAGACATGCAAACTTCACTTATTCTTTAAACTAACTGGCTAGAGTAGACATTTACACAAAAAATATAATATGTACACCATAATTTTACTCATTCCTAGCATATTTAACATACAAACAAAGCTACAGACATGGCATGAAAATAAGCACATGCATTATGCATCCACAAATTTGACGTTGTAAGGTTATATAGAGGTGGAAGTGGTACTACTCTAGGCAATAGAATACAATGGGTAAATTTAGAGAGTGTCAACTTTTTTAGATGCATTTGTGTATTTTAGGCGAAATAAACAAATTTTAATTGAAGTAATGAGAAATAAATGACTAATGATCTTTGGCAATGATTTAATGCACCTAATTCATTAGTAAATAGCATAGGC